>CATNWA010008516.1:2425000-2442147 GCA_951230385.1 Staurois parvus
TTCAAATTTAAAAAAAAAAAACGTAATACA
Source organism: Staurois parvus (assembly GCA_951230385.1). Taxonomy (NCBI): domain Eukaryota; kingdom Metazoa; phylum Chordata; class Amphibia; order Anura; family Ranidae; genus Staurois; species Staurois parvus. The sequence goes on from CATNWA010008516.1 coordinate 2,425,031, forward strand.
CTAGTGGTTGCTGCCATGTCAGAAACCAATACAAAATTATTACTATTAATCTACAAAATTGAGGTATTCTAAGTTGCAGTTACCTTTTATTTTAGCTCTCCTGACCCGCACCTTCCAGGACCATGTTATGCTCTTTACACAAACCAAGAAACAAGCACATCGAATGCACATCCTATTGGGGCTGATGGGTCTGCGAGTTGGTGAACTTCATGGAAATCTTTCACAGACACAGCGTCTGGAGGCCCTCAGGTAGCAAAATTCTTCCTTTAAGATATGACCACCAAAACTGATCTTAAAACAACTGGGGAGATGTGGAATTGTTTGCTCTTTACTCCTATTTTTCAGACGATTTAAAGATGAGCAGATCGATATTTTAGTGGCTACAGACGTGGCAGCTCGAGGGTTGGATATTCAAGGAGTTAAAACGGTGAGCTAAATGCGGAGCAACTGCATGATATCTTCAGAATGGTAAAAGTGATTCTAAAGCCTGAAGGTTTTTTACCTGAAGTGTTTTGTTTTTTTTTTTTTTTTTTTTTTTTTTTACGGAACCTTTACAATTAAAATGACTTTTAGTAATTTAGTGGGGCTTCAAACCTATTTAAAACAAGTGGAATATCCTTTTTAACCACTTCCTGTCTGCTGCTCATATACAGTATCTACATCCTTGGACTAGAGCAGTGATATCTCATCATTGCTGCATCAATTATTGAGAGATCCATCTTTTTTGGGGGGCAGTGATCTCCTACAAAGTAAAAGTGATAAAAGCAGCTGTACAGCCGCCCGATCAGTTTTACAGGCGGCGTAAGGGGGTCACCCCACCGCCACCTTTAGCAGGCTCTCCCATCTCACCGGGGAGCCCATTACCAATGCTACTGTTCGTATCTGATGCAGTGCAAAGAAAGGAGCTTCTGTTGTTCCTCCCTCTCTGTGATATCAGAAACTGTTAACGGCTTGTAAAGCATCTGATCAGACCAGTCTCGATTTGATCAGATGCTTTAAAGACCAGAGAGATATATGGGTTCTGATAGACCCAGATCTCTTCATAAAGAGGACCTGTCACAGCCCATGCTGGCAAAAGTGATGTTGTTCATCCCTTGTTATAGCATTAACGTTTAATAAAAAAAAACAAAAAAAATCAAGGTACAGTATAAAAAATATTAAAAATTAAAGCACCCATGTCCCCCCCTTGGTCACGCACATGCTATGTGAACAGTGATTGCACCACACGTGAGGTATTCGTCGTGCACGTCAAAGTAAGTGCAATAATTTTACTCCCAGAGCTTCTGTGTAACGCTTAGCTGGTAACCTGTAAAGGCTTTTAAAGCGTCATTTATGGAAATTTTTAGGTACCGTAGTTTGTCACCATTCCACGGCGACAAAGTACATGACATGTTTGGTTTACTTGGCATAATATCTATTTTTATATTTCACAAAAAATTGGGTATTATATTGTGTTTTCAGTGCACCGAAATTCATGAAATATTTTTTTTTTTTCCAGAAAATTTGTGTTTGATAAACAGCAGCGCAAATATCGTGCATAAAAAAAAAATACATTGCGGCAACCATTTTATTCTCCAGGGCCTCTGCTTAAAAAATGTTTGGAGGTTCTAAGTAATTTTTTAGTAAGAAAATGTACATTTTTTTACATATATAAGAAAAATGTCAGAAAGTGCCCAGATTGGTGGTTAAAGAAAACCTGTACTGAAGGTGCAATGCATCTGTCATTACTGACATCCTCTTTGGAAAATACTAGTTCCCAGGCTTTAACAGTCCAATGGCTTCAGTACCTTCCTGGGGGAAGAGGCAATGGACGCTAAAAAGTAATGAAAAGCCTCTTGAGGTTTTTTTTCCTACAATCTCATACAACATCTGTTACTAATTCAGGTCATTAATCTAACTATGCCCGCCACAATGAAGCACTACGTTCACAGGGTTGGCCGGACAGCCCGCGCTGGCAAGGCTGGGCGTTCTGTTTCTCTGGTCGGTGAAGAAGAAAGGAAAGTACTGAAGGACATTGTAAAGAAAGCACAGGCCTCCGTGAAGGCCAGAATCATTCCACAAGGTGAGACTGGCTGACTTGGTGGGAGACTTAGTGGCTGGACTTTAGGACATTTCGCCTGAATGATAGAGACTGTTGTAATGTATGTGACCTTGTAGGTATTTCTCATCAGATGTGATCTCTAAATTTCGGGAGAAGATAAAGAACATGGAAAAGGAGATTTATGCAGTGCTACAGCTGGAAAAAGAGGAGAAAGAGATGCAGAAATCCGAGGCTCAGGTGGGAGAAACTGATTTTTACTAATCTGATTTGAGCCAAAATCTAAGCTCTGATCTGTTCTTACTAGATATTAATTATGTTGTTCTCAGCTCTGTGGACTACACACTTCTTCCTCCTATGTTGTGGAGAATGAGGGGGAAGTGTCCAGTAGTCTTTTTAAGATTCTCCACAACATGGGAGGGAGATGTTTTGTAGTCCTAACACACTTTCTGCCCTAGGATGAGGGTGCTGCTTTTCCATAGGTACAGTATGGTGAGTGTTGTCAACCTAGAACAGGAATTGTGTTACTGGCAGGATCGCCAGGTAATAATGAAGTGGGAGTCAAAGCCTGACAAAAGAAAACAAATGCAGCCACTACATTGAAGGACTAGAAAGATGCAATATACCACATTTTTGTTCTTGAGTTTAGATACACTTTTAAAGTGGTCGTAAAAGCTGAAGGTTTTTTACCTTCATGCATTCTATGCATGAAGGTAAAAAATCTTGTGTGCAGCAGCTCCCCCAGCCCGCTCAATACTTACCTGAGCCTGATTGCGAATGTGAATGACCGCCTCGGCTGCCTCGGGTCCCTGCCTCCTCATTGGCTGAGACCGCAAGCGGGAGCTATTGGACTGCTGTCAATCACAGCCAGTCAGCCAATGAGGAGAGCGAGGGGACAGGGCCAAGCTGTGGTTCCATGTGTGAATGAACACCGGGAGCAGCGGGTGCCCCCATAGCAAGCTGCTTGCTGTGGGGGCACCCGACAGACAAGAAAAGCCAGGAGAGCCTGTGGGGGACTCAAGAAGAGGAGGATCCAGGCTGCTCTGTGCAAAACCACTACACACAGTAGGTAAGTATAAATGTTTGTTATTTTTACAAAAAAAAATGAACCTTTAGAATTACTTTAAAAGTGGAGTTCCACTTGCGCTATCAAAAAATAAGTCAGCAGCTACAAAAACTGTAGCTGCTGACTTTTAATAAAAACAGCCACTTACCCGTCCCTTGGTCCCACGGTGTGTGCCCCGCAGTTTCACCAGCCGTCCTGTATTCCAGGAGGCCGGCATCTTCATTGTGGGCACCCGTCTGTGACAGCTTGTGGCTTCACAGCTGGGTACCCACTGCACATGTGCGAGTAGCGCTGCGCTTCATGAATGGTCCTGTAGTCTTCTGGGACCTGTCACTTGTCCCAAAAGACTACAGGGAGGATACCTTCCGCTTCCGATTGTCTAGGCGATTGAACCGGAAGTGGGAGCGGGTACTTGTCAAATTCGGGTACCTGCTCCCCCTCCCCCCGCCGCCCTGAAAAGGTACCAATCCTAATGGGGAGCAGTCCTTAAAGCGGAACTTCCCCTTTTGGGTGGAACTCCACTTTAAGTGTGTGATTCATATGAAAATAGGGTTATTGTCATTTTGCCGTTAGAAGAAGAGGAAAAAAAAAAAGATGATAATTGACTTCAATGCAAAATCGCCTCCCAGTGATGTTAATGCAAAAACGCTCCTATTTAGGTTTTTTTAATTTTATATATCATTTTATTTTTTGTCCAATTTTTCTGTGTTACTTTTAAAAAGTTATTTTCTGTTCCTGGATTGTATTTTTTTTTAACTCATATTCAATTAATTTCATGATAATTAAAATGTCAACTAGAATACAATTATATATTAAGAATATATTTAAAAAAAAAACAAAACTCCATTTTGTTCTCCGTTTTTGGCCAAGTGCATCCGGAAGTTTCGGTTTCAGTCCAGAATTTTCATTTCGGTGCACCACTATTCTGAACTAAACATACATTTTACAGCTATTCGGAACAAAAGTTCTAATCATCCTTGCAATTACAGATGAAGCCACACTAACACATCAAAGCACCACTGTATAGTGCAGGCCAAACTATACACACATACACAGTTGGTATGTCTCCCCCCAGCATAACTGTTACATGACTGTTTCCATGCTCGGTATTGCTTTGGTTTCTCTTGAAGTTGCAAATGATGTGTACTTTGGTATGCTTTTCAGATTAGCTCAGCAGAAAGGAGACTGCAAGAAGGAAATAAATCGCAGGGTCTGGAGAGAAGCTGGTTCCAGACCAAGGAAGAGCGAAAGAAAGAAAAGTGTAGGTAGAGAAAAGAGGAAAAAAAAAAAGAAAAAAATTGTAGCATGTCTTCGGACTTTAGTTGGCCTTGGGTGTAAAACTTTCCGTAAAGTGACCTGTTTGCATTGCCAGTTGCAGGTAGTTGGGTTACAATGAAAATGTATTGGAGTTTTTACCTGCATAAAGAACTGTATTGCTGTCACGACAGTCCAAGATTTTACATTGCCTTTCCAAATAGCATAGTCATCTTAGGGGCCTGGTTTTCCTCTGCTGCTGTTAAGCAACACAACTTCATCAACTCCCTACGTCCAGCCCATAAGTGGATATTGAAGGAGTTGCAGGATCTGGATGACCTTCCCCTCTGCTCACTGTTCTCCCTTCTTCTGCATGATCCTTGTCCGCATATGCAACATACGATTGACCCTGCCTTCCTTCTGTCCTTGGTTCTACTGTAAAGTCCACTTATTCACTTGTAAGTACAGGTAGGCCTATAACAAGACTTGTAGGTACAGTGAATATCTCCTAAATGTGCATTGTTTAGGAGATCTTCACATTTGTAGCAGCTAGTGATACCACTGGGGCACATGCACGACTGCCTCAGTCGTGACTCCCGTGTGCGTGCGACTTTACCATTTCTTTAAGTCAGATTCAGCTGCTTACATTGGTTTAATTTAAAATACATTTAGGGGCTAATTTTATAATGGAGATCAGATATCACAATCCAGTCTCCTTAATGCATCACTGTGCTAAGCACACCGCAGTCCATCTTGGTCATAAAATCGTCCCACAGTGCGGAGCCCCCTTGAAGTCCTCTCCACATTGCACATTTGTAAAGCGCATTAATGCGATTTATAGAAATTGATAGAGATAAAGGGGTTGATTTATTAAACGCAAATAGGCTCTGCACTGAAAGTGTAGTTGCTCTAGATCTGAATGGAACATGCAAGGAAAAGGAAATAAAATAGCATTTTTGCTTGCATATGATTGGATGAAAGAAATCAGCAGAGCTTCACTTCCTTTCAGAGGTTCCCTTTGGATCTAAAGCAACTGCACATGCGGTGCACTTAAGTATAGTTACCTTTTAGTAAATGAAGCCCTAAGAGTGTGTATGTATAGTGTGTGTATGTGTGTGTATGTATCTATCACACTGTGTGTGTATGTATAGTGATATACACAGTGTTTTGTTTAAAGCTGAGGTGCTTATTTTTTCATCTGCCAGTATCCCATGCTCTTCAGGAGTTTGATTTGGCGCTGCGAGGGAAAAAAAAAGAGGAAGAAATTCATGGCTGATGCTAAAAAAAAAAAGATATGACGGTAAGACATAAAAAAAGGACTGTGCAGTTTCCTAAATTCCATCTTTGCTTTTTCTGTGACCTGTATTCTCCCTTTACAGGCTGAAGAACGCTCTCAGTTTGAGATCTTGAAGGCTCAGATGTATGCGGAGCGTATGGCTAAGAGAGACCGCAAGCCCAAGAGAGCGCGGGCAATGCCTGAGGAAGATGAACCCGCAGGTAAATGCAAGTAGTGTATCCAACACTTTTCTCCTGCGCTAGGAAAGGACTCAGTAGACCCAATAGGAATGTTCTAGAATTTTCTGGAATATGCACTGCTTGCTGCGCTCAACAGACCGGGGTGGTCCAAATACACTAGATGCAAATGGAGAAACAGAAAAAAGGCGCACCGACCTAGTGCATTATCGTTTAAAATATTTATTGAAGAAACAAAGTAAGTATCATACTTACAATAGACATAAAAACACAGGCATGTCAAAACTGAACAAGATGTATAATCCAAACAACATCTGAGTCCATACGAGGGAACCCTGGATGACCAACTGGCTAACGCGTTTCGAGGACACAACCTCTTCCTCAGAGCCAACACAATAGGAGTCTGCAGCACTTCTCTTTATATAGGTTACGAAATGATATCAAAAGGGCCATATATGAACCACTTGAAGGCAGAGCCTGACATCACATGACCCATTAGCATCCAAATTGAAAAAAAAAAATAATTAAATAATAATTGTGAACTATATTAGGAATATATATATATATATATATATATAATATAACGTATAATAAATGTGTAAACACTTACACTTATGGGCAGATCATTTGTGGTATATGATGAAAAAATAAATAAATGTAAGGGAAGGTGAATAGTATATGGGGCTGGCCAGCATGTGTGATCTACTGCCATGTAGCTGAATACTGATAGACTGTGGGATGAGATGAGATGATGGTGGAATGTGGTGTTCATAGTGGTATAAAACGTGGGGCTGGAGCGCACGCCAACATGTGCGCTCCAGCCCCACATGTTTTATACCACTATGAACACCATATGAGCGCGCAGCACAGCGATCTGGTGTCCGCTTTGTCTGGATCGTTGTACGGGACTTCTGTGTGAGGTCCCGACCATGTGATCACTGATTGGCCAATCAGTGATCAAATGAATAGTTGTAAGCAAGATGTCCCTTCTGACATCATTGCTTACTACTAGTGAAATCTGTCAATGATCACAGAGATCACATGGTACAAGGCTATTCACAACAGCCTTGTACCATGTGACAAGCTGTGACCAATCACAGCTCTCACAGTATTTCTCAATGGCTGCAAGAATGCAGCCAGAGAGCAGGAGAAATTATTGATTTTACAGCCTTTATGGGTGTAAAAGCAATCGGTGTAAAAAAAAAAAAAACTTCATCACCCCCCACAAGTAGTACAGTGTCACTATGGTGACACTGTGCTGCTAGGGTGACAGTATGTTAAAAAAAAAAAAAAAAACCTAAAAATATAAAATAAAAATGTGAAAAAAACATTTTTGAAAAATTATCATTTTTGGTTATAAAGTAATTTGGGTTTTTTTTTTTTACTAAAAAGATAACTGAATACATTTTGGCCAAGATTTATGAAGAAATATTTATTTGCAAAATTTTATAAGAAAAACACTTATAAATACCAACAAAATAAAGTTTTATCTGTCTCAAAAATGCTAAAAATTCATATGGGTACAGTGTTGCATGACCGCGCAATTGTTATTCAAAGTGCAACGGCACTGAAAGCTGAAAATTGGCCTGGACAGGAGGGGGGGGGGGGGGGGGTAAAAGTGTCCAGACATGAAGTGCTTAAAGTGGCTGTTTTGGAACAAGCATTCAGATAAGAGAACTTGCCATATTTCTTTTTGTTCAGGAACATGGACAGGTGGTACTGGAAGCCTTTTGCCATATTTCCTTTATTACCATTTTCCATTAAACTGGTATTGACAGTCTTCTGTATCTACCAGAGCTTATTTTTGCATGCATTAGTGAATGCAGCAGCTCAGTCTCAGATTGCTGATACAATGACTGCTGGACAGACAATAATGGTTGTGTTTTGGGGGTTTAGATGAATGTTTTCTGGTACAATAATTATTTGAAAGGAAATACAGTGCGAGATTCACCCACGCAGAGGGCCTTGTACTGTGATATATAGATGAAAATCGCTTACACCTTCAAACAGCAATTGCCGAACATGGTGGGGTGCAGGCATGGCTGTATAATGAACCGTATTTCAGAGAATGAACAGTTCGGCCACAACTGGGTTCAAAGACCCAGGTATAAGAACATAAGGAAAGTAGAGAAGATGGAAGTACTGAGCAAGAAAAGGAGAAGAAAAAAGAGAAGGGTGGGATAGGGAAATACCACATGCATTGGTGCCATAACTTGCTGGGTGTAGCGTAGGGGAAAGATAGATGTAAGATAGCCAAGGTTTCCATACTATTTTTTAGGAATTTTGATGGGAGTCGTGCAAGATGCTGGGCACCTTTTTATTCATAATCCCTGGTCAGTCTTTCACTGCTGCAAATGAGACTGGGTTTTTCCAGGCCTTGGCACTGTTAATCACAAGAAACAAACAGGTTGCCAGCTTCTGTTGGTAGGAAAATAGACCCTGGACAGGGCAATGCAATAGGGCCAGCTTTGCTTCCTTTCAGATGGGTAAGAGAAATAAGATATGCAGGAGTCCAAAAATCCTACACCAAAATCTGGTTAGGCGCGGGCAAGTCCACCAGATGTGGAGAACATCTCCACGTTGGCCACAGCCCTTATATAACATCACTATCTGAAGGATTCGCATGTGCTGTGAGGGCTGGAACCCAGTAGCATCTTAACCATTAGCCGCCTGGCCTATAGCCGTTTGGCAGCTGCAAAAATGCTTCAGCTTTCCGGGTGCACGCCATTTGGCGTGCTCCCGCACATGCGCAGTTCGCGCGGTTGCAGAGCCGCGCAATCTGTCAACGGCCATGTACCTCGGACACGGCTGATGACAGATCTGCGTACCGGCCCCTGTTGCCGGTACCAAAACTTGACCTGCTGTGACCAATCACAGCAGGTCACATGACAGTTGTATACAATGGATGGCTTCATTCATGCCATCCATTGTATACTAGTGCCTAGCTGTGAATGGTCACAGCAGGTCACATGCACATGTCATGTGATTAGCTGTGGCCAAAATACAGCTAAGCACAAAAAAAAAAAAAAAAAAACCTGAATGAATCGATTTCATTCAGGTAAATGCTTGCTTATAGCAAAGTAATTCTTTGCTATAAGCAAATTGTGTAAAAAAAAAAAAAAAAAAAAAAAAAAAAAATACTGATCACTTCCCCAAAGTAGTACAATGTTACTATGGTAACATTGTACTACTTTTTTCATAGTAAAATATGAAAACATTTTTAAAAAAAAATGTAATAAAAAATTAAAAAATAAAAAAAAAATATATATTTTTTTTTTTTTCATACTGTCACCAGTCAGTGTCCCTGATCACCGTCACGCCAGTTATATGACGCTGTACTGCACTGGTGACAGTATGTACAAAAAAAAAGTGAAAATATTTTTTTTAATTTTTTAATTTTCCGAAAAATTATGACAAAAAAAAATGCAACTTCAAAAAACTCGCCATTCCTCTTATGAAGTACGTCGGACTGTCTACTCTGCAAAAAGGGGTCATTTGGGGGGATATCTGTACTGTTCTGACATTCTTGGACCTCAAGAAATTAGATTGGCTGTCAGTACTTCAGGATTGATCAATATTCAGATCTATACCATAGTTTGTGAATTCTATAACTTTCCTACAAACTAAATAATACATCCTAATTTGGGTTATTTTCACCAAAGACATGTAGCAGAATACATCTCGGCCTAAATTTATGAAGAACAATTATTTATTTGTAAACTTTTATAACAGAAACAAAGAAAAACGTGTTTTTGTTTTCAAAATTTTTGGTCTTTTTTTGTTAATTTAGCAAAAAATAAAAACCCCAGCGGTGATTAAATACCACCAAAAGAAAGCTCTAGTTGTGTGAAGAAAATGATAAAAATTTTAGTTTGGGTACAATGTTGTATGACCGCGCAATTGTCATTCAAAGTGTGAGCGCTGAAATGTGAAAAATGGCCTGGGCAGGAAGGGGGAAAATTGCCCAGTATTGAAATGGTTAAATCCGAGCTCTACCCAAAAGGGGAAATTCTACTTTAAGGTCTCCTTCCCACTGCTGTTTGTGAAATGGAGCTTTTGGGGAGGAGGGGGGGGAGCGGATACCTGATTTTGATGGGTACCCGCTCACACTTCCACTCTGATTACCTAGGCGATCAGAAGCGTACGTTCTACCACCCCTACCCCTACCCCCTGGACTGGAGCTCCTCTTTAATAAGATGTTCTATGCTGCCTCCAGGGTCCTAGTGTTGAATGAGCATTTTCCAGTAGTAGACCAAGTGTGGAAACTCCATGTGGTTGTTACAGGTGGCGTTAAGGGTGTGAAGGGAAGGGTGAGCGGAATGTGCAGACAGCCTATGCAGTCTAATTCTGCTGCATATACAGTATAATCCTTCTCCCCTTCCCTCACAGGTGTGCTTTAAAACAGTATGTCATAAGTGCTGCTTACAGGGTTAAAAGGATACGCAAAGAATGAGTTTTAAAGCCACAATTTTCTTTCCGATTTTGAATAGTTGGGATTTGGGAAGGATTAGAACCCCTGTCAGGTTTGTATTGCCCTCTGTGTCTTTACTAGTGATAGGGAGATTTGATCTTCTCTATTTAAAAAGAAATCTGTGATTTATTTGATTGCACTATTCACGCACTAGTTTGCACTTTATATATTCAAGTATGATATAAGATATTTATGTTTATGATATACGTGGCCTTCTCTATTTGCTCTTGTGACCACTGGACTGAAAGCGATTGGAAATCCAAACAATGTTTTTGTTGTCACCAGAACTGGAATAGAAATGAACTCCTCTTGGTGATTACTTAGAGGGGATTTTTCTTACTTTGAAGAGATTTCCTGTACTTCCTGTTGTGTCCACAGAAAATGAACTGAAGGGAAATCTCCCCAATGGGGACACATGCAGGAAAAAAAAGACAGTTATTAACTACTTCGCGACCACCCTATAGCAGAAGTACTGCTACAGGGTGGCAGGGATGCGCAAAATCACGTCTTTTATATATGTGATTTTGTATTTCCGGGTAGGGGGGGCGTGCATGCTCCCTACCCGCGCCGCTGTTGGCTCCTCAACATGTCAATCACCAGGTCCCGGATGAGGATTCTTGGCCGGGACTCGGTGATCGTTGGCAGAGCTGATGGGAGAGGTCTGTATGTAAACAATACAGATCTCTCTCCTGTCAGCCCAAACAGGCTGCAGCAGAGCAATACAAAGCAGTATGTCTACACAGTAAAACGCACTGTTAACCCTTTGATCCCCCCAGATGTTAACCCCTTTCTGCCCAGTGTCATTAGTACAGTGTCAGTGCTTTTTATTACCATTGATCACTGCATTAGTGTCACTGGATGTCAGTTGTCAGTTCCCCCCAGTGTCAGAATGCCCGCCGCAGTTTCGCAATAAGTCGCTGATCGCCTCCATTACTAGTAAAATAAAAATAAAAATTCTAGTATATATTCCGCCATTTGTAGACGCTATAAGTTTCACGTAAACCAATTAATTTACACGTATTGGGATATTTTTTAGCAAAGACATGTAGCAGAATACACTTTGGCCTAAATTTCTGAAAAAATTTTAATTATACATTTTTTTTTTTTTATTGGACATGTTTAATAGCAAAAACTGGGGAAAAAAATAATATAAAAATATATATATAAATTTATATATATATTTTTTTTTCCCCCAAAATTTTCGGTATTTTTTTGTTTATAGCAAAAAAAAACTATAAACCACACAGGTGATCAAATACCACCGAAAGAAAGCTCTATTTGTGGGGAAAAAAAGGACATACAATTCATTTATGTACAACATTGCATGACCGCACAATTGTCAGTTAAATAATGAAGCGCAGTATCACCAAAAATGGCCTGGTCAGGAATGGGGGTAAATACTCTGGAGGCCAAGTGCCTAACCTCTCACTTATCTACAACTTTAAACCTGTCTCCCTGTAATATAAGTAAGGGTACAGTACTCTAATTTCAAATCATGGCAGAGCCCTTTAATTTTGTTTTTTCAGCTAAACCTTCCAAGCCAAAGAAACAGAAGAAAACAGTGTTTGACGAGGAGCTAACAAACACAAGCCGCAAAGCCCTGAAAAAATACAGAGCGGGGTAAGTCCCTTTTATATTCATCCATCCTGTGATGAGGAAGTAGTGGTTGATGAAGCCACATGCATGTTATTTGTATAGGCACAATTCATCTCACTGGCAGAGGCTGGTAGAATCCGCAAGAGAGAATGTCACCAGCACACCGAGGATCACCAATATGGGTCCAAACGGTTTAATAAACGATCACATAGTTACAGCAAGGCAACGTTTCGGAGTCCCACAGGACCCCTTCATCAGGCATGTGACAACACATGGCCATATGCCTGATGAAGGGGTCCTTTGGGACTCCGAAACGTTTCCTTGCTGTAACTATGTGATCGTTTATTAAACCGTTTGGACCCATATTGGTGATCCTCGGTGTGCTGGTGACATTCTCCCTTGCTGATTCTGTTCGGTTCCAGTCAACGGTCGCTGCAGCACCCACTTATACACACAGCCATTTTTAACACAGGAACGTGTGCGTTTGGATTGTACACTGGCATAGAGGCTGGTAGAAGGAACTGCACTATTGAAACCCATCCAAACCACAGCAGATATAACCAGATTAACAAAAAAAAAAAAAAAACGTCTACAATATTGTTGGACACAGCACAATGTAAAATGGCATTGAACAAGAACTGGCCCTCCATAATGGCGAGAGTTCCTATTAAAACACTATTTTATGCATTTCTTTCTGGACCGTACAGTAGGCTATGCACACAACCAGGTTCAGTTTTTGACTGCTGTACTACCCAGCAATAGAATAATGCTGGGAACATTTTTTTGGATTTGTGAATTTCCTTGCACTTTCACCCTTAACCCTCAGCTAAGCTAACCATGCAGGCACTTCCACTAGAGAGTAATGTAGGGCGAATGCTTTGAAGCATCTTGGCCAAAAATCAAACTGCATTTAGGATCTTTCAAGCACATTTTTTTTTTTTTTTTTTTTTTAATAGTTGCAAATATTGTAACATAATATAAAGTACAAACGTAGTACAAAATGCCCAAATGTCACCTTTAAAAATCATTTGTACTATGAAACATTGATACTATAAAAAGACGTATGATCTTCAGCAATGTACTACTTGCTGAGAAATACACATTTTCACATTATCCATACAAAGGAAAAGGACATCTGCATTCACTGCCTAAAACCATTTTATAACACATAGAAATAAAGAAGCAAAGACAACTACATCCTGCGCCAATATTCCAAATAGCAAAATACTAAAATTCCATTTCTGACAATATTAAGGAGATCTATGTCATATTCAAACTCATATTTTATGTGCAATTTTAGAGTAGAAATCTTCCTGTTTGCGCTCCTTCTTTTTTTTTTTTTTTTTGAATTATAGATCTCACTCTTAGTTTGTTGTTTGTGAAAATATTACATGGTTTGAGGTTCTTTGTCTTCTTGCAGCCCATCTTTTGAAGACCGAAAACGTCTGGGAATTCAACAGCGCAGGAAAGGAAATTTTAAATCTAAGTCACGGTATGTTGGGAAATATAGGATTAGATTATATTGTAATCTTTAATATTTTTTCTTTATCTATGGGAAAAATATTTTCCAACCATGTGGTGCTTTGTGTTCTTTTGCCTTCCATGAGGGAACAGCATTCTTTTGGAGACTGGTGAACCCTGTGCAAGGAGCTATAAAGCGAAATTACACTCTGAGCACTACAAAACAAAAGCTCTATTTAATTCATTTTTAATATCCAAAGCACACTTCCCAAGCATCCATTTCTCCATGTTTTTTTTTGCTGAGAAATCACTTTGAAAAACACTACCCTAGCATTCCTGGCTGTGGCCATCTTGAGTAAGGGCAGATGATTCATGTAGCATTTACTTCCTGGAATCCATCTGACCTTAACTCAGGCATGAGGGTGTGCTTAGCTGAGGATACCCCTCCTCCCCTCCTGAAGATTTCGGGGATATATGACATCATTTACCTAGCATGGAAACCAGGAAATAACTGAAGAAATGTTAAACAAAAACATTTTAAACTAGTTAATATGATATGCTTTCCTATCTATTTACTAATGCTAGCAGCATAAGGATTACAAATAGTCAGTGTTGATTGAGAGAGTGAAGTTCCACTTTAATGTGCATGAGAATTTGATCCCAAAGCTACATGTATTTTGCCCTCAACTGATGCCCATATATTGCCTTAGAGAGAGGTTTACAGGCTTTTTATGACTTTGTGCCTGTTAATGTCCTACTGTGATTTTGCAGTTTTTCTATAAAAAAAAAAAAAATAAAAGCGTGCCAAATAAAACTTTTTATAATTTATTCAAATGTAAAAACCTTTATATAGTTATGAAAATTAGTCATACAGCTATTGTCAGGTTAAAGAGGAGCTCCAGGTTCCCCCCCAAAAATTAAGTCAGCAGCTACAAATACTGTAGTTGCTGACTTTTTAATATTAGGACACTTACCTTTCCAGGGATCCAGCAATGTCCCTCGCCCGAGCCGATTCTTCATCAGCTTTGGGCGCAGGCGTTGGCACCTTAAGTAAGGGAAACCAGCAGTGGAGCCTTGCGGCTTGCATAGCAGGTTTCCTACTTCGCATGCACAAGTCATGCTGTGCTTTGTGACTGGTCTTCTGGGACCTGTGATGTATCCCAGAAGACGTGGGGGGGGGGGGGACTGTCAAACCGGATACCTACTCCCCCCTAAATAGTACCAAATGTGGCAGTGGAGGTTGTAAGCATGCGGAACTTCCCCTTTTGGGGAGGTTCCGCTTTAACCGATACTAAACTTGGCCTGGGATCCTGACCTCTGATCAGGAAAGTATTAAGAGCAAAGTGGTTGTGGATAAAAGATGCCTTTGTGTAACTGCGGCTTTAGATGTTGAAGAAAACATTCGGAAGTAAAATCTAGGGACACGTACAGGTTTGTTTAGGTTTGTTGATTCTTTGCTTGGCCAAGCTGTCCGCTCCTGCTTTGCCACCAAGGTCTGATAGCATTTTGAAGCACAGCTTTGTGTTATGTCAAGGAATTGTGCTGTGCAGGGGAAAGCATCTGCTATGTGAGGTGCATCATCTAGTGCACAAAGCTTGTGAAATTACCTCTCAGGTTGACACAGCTCTGCACTTTGGTTGGCTTAATAAACACATTGAGGACAAGTGACCGTCTTGACAGTAGAAGTGTTTTATGACGTTTTACTGTCCTGAAATGTATTAGGGACCGTGAGGCCTTTTTCCACTAAAGACAGATTGTAGATGTCTGCGTTGAATTCTAAGATGTGTTGAGACTTCGCTGTGATGATTTGGACAAGAAAATGATAGGAAAAGCATAAATACATCTTCATCCTTGCTAAGCTGACTGTGCCTTGGCTCAAGGCCGAAGTACTGGTCTGCTATTAGCAAACCATTTGTATAAATGGGTTTATGTATAGGATGGGACTTTTCTTTAACCTGTACACTGTTGTTACACCTGAGGGCAAAAAACTGTCATGTTCTGAGGTGGTTAGCCTTTAAATGGTTGGTTTTTGTTTTGTTTTTTCTAAATAATAAAAAATATCTTTCTTTTTTTTTTTTTCTTTTTTCATCTCAGGTATCGCAGGAAGTGATGTCCTGTTCTGGTTTCTGCAAGACATTCTACAAAAAGACTTTACTCTATCTGGACTAAATATTTCATGTATCTGGAGGAGAAGCACTGTCCAACACATCAGGGTATGATGGTACAAGGAATGTATGGACGGGTTCTGGCCAGCAGTTGAGTAGGGAAACCAGGACCGCCCCAGAGCTCTATGCTTCTACAAACGCAGTGGGCTGATTGCAATGCATATTTCCATGATGGGTTCCCTATAAGCCAGAAGATGGTACCATGATCACAGCAACCAGTGGATGAAAGTACTCCAATTTTCTATTTTTGTTTGCGATGTGAACTACTTTTTATTAAAAAAAATAAATATTAATAAAAAGTTAGAAATTTTTGCATGAGTTCCATTCGCAAGGGGGGGGGGGCGGCATGGTTGGAATATATGGTATAGACTGCAAGACTACTGCCTTAGAGCCATATCCATACTCAAAACAATGCATGAAAAAGTGAATTTGTAATTTGAGTTGTTATAGTTGCTGCCACACCTAACAGGTTTGTGTAGATTTATGGTCATCCAACAGATCTGTTCTGTTCCAGGATGCATACTGTATGGAAATTCTGACTTTATGTGCCACCCAGATATTAACCACCTCCCGACCGCCCTATAGCAGATATACTGCTACAGGGTAGCATGGGTACGCAAAATCACGTGTATATATACGTGATTTTTTTGCATTTCTGGGGGGGGGGGCGCGCACGCCATTCGCAGCCACGGGCGTCAATCACCGGGTCCCAGGCCGGTGATTACCAAGGATCTCCAACAGGGAGGAGAACTGTTGCACAGCACAGCCATCCAAAGCATTGTGCTTATAGTGAAGTCCCATAGTAAAACACACAGTTAACCCTTTGATTGCCCCTCATGTTAACCCCTTCCTGCCCAGTGCCATTAGTACAATGTCAGTGGTATTTTTTTTTATTTTTTTTTTTTAAGCACTGTATTGATGTCAGTGACACCAAGTCAGTTCTTCCCCCCCCCCAGTGTCAGAATGTCTGCCGCAGTCCTGCTATAAGTCACTGATTGCCACCATTACTAGTAAATTCTAAAACAAAAATCCCAAAACGTAAATTAATTGGTTTACGTGAAAGTTATAGCAAAGACATGTAGCAGAATATATTTTGGCCTTAATTTGATTTTTTTACTGGACATGTTTAAAAGTAAAAAAAAGTCAAAAATATTTTTTCTCAAAATTGTCGGTCCTTTTTTTTTTTTTTTTTTTTTTTTTTTTTCTATTCTATAGTGGAAAAAATAAAACGCACAGGCGATCAAATACCACCAAAAGAAAGCAACTCGTGGGAGAGAAAAAAAAGGGTATAAATTTCATTTGGGTTGCAGCGGTGCATGACTGCGTAATTGTCAGTTAAAGTAACTCTCAAAATGGCCTGGCCAGGACCGGGGGGGGGGGGGGGGGGGGGGGTTGGAGGGGGTAAATCCTCTGAAGGGCAAATGGTTAATATACAACTACTGACTTTCAAAAGGAGTGGTGAACACAGCTACTTTCTGGTTACAAGGGAATATATGAACTGACATTGGAAGTGACATATGTTCCCTGAGATCCTCCCTCAAGCAAGTGATCACTTAAATTAATAGCCAATGGCTATGAGTTTTTTTTTTTTTA